>JAHDVE020005514.1:0-33046 GCA_022606495.2 Halesus radiatus
GGGCCAACGGCACGCGGTGTTCCCAAGCGGTCACCCATCCAAGTACTGACCGCGCCCAATGTTGCTTAACTTCGGTGATCGGACGAGAACCGGTGTGTTCAACATGGTATGGTCGTTGGCGAACGCTCATATTGAGATACGAACCATATTCGAAAATATTATTATTTATAAAAACCATTCGTACAGTAGATTACGAGTAGTGAACTTCCTACGAAGACGCCGTTTAAAATATAACATATTCCGATAGATGTCTCTGTCACGCAAATCATGAAATCAAAATATAGATATATATATATATAGGAAAAATAATGAAAATAACGAAATTTTTTAATTTAGCATAAAAAACATTATCCTAGAAAAGTTTTGCGAAAAAGATGCCTTGTATGAAAATGAATGTAAAAAATGCATACTGCGGACACCCGACATAAGAAATCAAATACAAATTAACTAAGAACGTGTGTACAACGTGCCCAGATGATATTTCGAAACGTCTTGGTTATCCTGAAAAGCCATTAAAAATTAGAAAAATTTGGCAATCCGAAATTAAATGAAATGCCATGGAGTGCGTTTTATCTGAGACCGTGAATAATCTCGCGACCAATCGAAGGGGACAAGTTTCACGCAGGGGTAGGTAGGCAGAGAGGATGAAACGCCGCACGAATCTATTCCGGCACACACTCTTTGGATTTTTCATTCGAAGGCAAAATATTACACTGGAGACAGACGAATCAAAACACGAAAACAAATTTATAATGGAAAAAATAAAAGCAAAAAGGAAGAGGGCCAACGGCACGCGGTGTTCCCAAGCGGTCACCCATCCAAGTACTGACCGCGCCCAATGTTGCTTAACTTCGGTGATCGGACGAGAACCGGTGTGTTCAACATGGTGTGGTCGTTGGCGAACGCTGATATTGAGATACGAACCATATTCGAAAATATTATTATTTATAAAAAACCATTCGTACAGTAGATTACGAGTAGTGAACATCCTACGAAGACGACGTTTAAAATATAACATATTCCGATATATGTCTCTTTCACGCAAATCATGAAATCAATATATATATACGAAAAATAATGAAAATAACGAATTTTTTTAATTTAGCATAAAAAACATTATCCTAGAAAAGTTTTGCGAAAAAGATGCCTTGTAAGAAAATGAATGTAAAAAATGCATACTGCGGACACCAGACATAAGAAATCAAATACAAATTAACTAAGAACGTGTGTACAACGTGCCCAGATGATATTTCGAAACGTCTTGGTTATCCTGAAAAGCCATTAAAAATTAGAAAAATTTGGCAATCCGAAATTAAATGAAATGCCATGGAGTGCGTTTTATCTGACAACGTGAATAATCTCGCGACCAATCGAAGGGGACAAGTTTCACGCAGGGGTAGGTAGGCAGAGAGGATGAAACGCCGCACGAATTTATTCCGGCACACACTCTTTGGATTTTTCATTCGAAGGCAAAATATTACAATGGAGACAGACGAATCAAAACACGAAAACAAATTTATAATGGAAAAAATAAAAGCAAAAAGGAAGAGGGCCAACGGCACGCGGTGTTCCCAAGCGGTCACCCATCCAAGTACTGACCGCGCCCAATGTTGCTTAACTTCGGTGATCGGACGAGAACCGGTGTTTTCAACATGGTATGGTCGTTGGCGAACGCTGATATTGAGATACGAACCATATTCGAAAATATTATTATTTATAAAAAACCATTCGTACAGTAGATTACGAGTAGTGAACATCCTACGAAGACGACGTTTAAAATATAACATATTCCGATATATGTCTCTTTCACGCAAATCATGAAATCAATATATATATACGAAAAATAATGAAAATAACGAAATTTTTTAATTTAGCATAAAAAACATTATCCTAGAAAAGTTTTGCGAAAAAGATGCCTTGTAAGAAAATGAATGTAAAAAATGCATACTGCGGACACCAGACATAAGAAATCAAATACAAATGAACTAAGAACGTGTGTACAACGTGCCCAGATGATATTTCGAAACGTCTTGTTTATCCTGAAAAGCCATTAAAAATTAGAAAAATTTGGCAATCCGAAATTAAATGAAATGCCATGGAGTGCGTTTTATCTGAGAACGTGAATAATCTCGCGACCAATCGAAGGGGACAAGTTTCACGCAGGGGTAGGTAGGCAGAGAGGATGAAACGCCGCACGAATCTATTCCGGCACACACTCTTTGGATTTTTCATTCGAAGGCAAAATATTACAATGGAGACAGACGAATCAAAACACGAAAACAAATTTATAATGGAAAAAATAAAAGCAAAAAGGAAGAGGGCCAACGGCACGCGGTGTTCCCAAGCGGTCACCCATCCAAGTACTGACCGCGCCCAATGTTGCTTAACTTCGGTGATCGGACGAGAACCGGTGTGTTCAACATGGTATGGTCGTTGGCGAACGCTCATATTGAGATACGAACCATATTCGAAAATATTATTATTTATAAAAACCATTCGTACAGTAGATTACGAGTAGTGAACTTCCTACGAAGACGCCGTTTAAAATATAACATATTCCGATAGATGTCTCTATCATCCAACCCGTGGAATCTAAATAAATTTCTGAAAAATAATGACAGATCGATTTTTTTATAAATTTATTATCCTAGAAAAGTTTTGCGACAAAGATGTCTTGTACGAAAATTAATCTAATAAATGCATATTGCAGACACCCGACATATGAAATCAAAGACAAATGCGCTAGGTACGTATGTACCTACATAATATTTCAGAACTGATGGGCTATCCTGAAATAATGGCAATAAAAATTAGCAACCCATGCAAAATATTACAATGGAGAAAGACGAAACAAAAGACGAAAAAGATTTTAAAATGGAAAAAATAAAAGCAAAAAGAAAGAGGGCCAACGGCACGCGGTGTTCCCAAGCGGTCACCTATCCAAGTACTGACCGCGCCCAATGTTGCTTAACTTCGGTGATCCGACGAGAACCGATAGATGTCTCTTTCATGCAACGCAAGGAATCATATAAATTTCGAACAATAATGAAAATAACGTTTTTTTTTTAAATTTGCTTAAAAAGGTATCCTGGAAACGTTTTGCAAAAAAGAGGACTTGCATGAAAATTTATTTTAACGAAATGCACACTGCACACACCGCACATATGAAATCAAGGATAAATGCGCTAGGTACGTACGTAATATTTCAGAACAGAAGGGTTATCCTGAAATAATGCCATTGAAAATTAGCAACCCATTCAAAATATTACAATGGAGAAAGACGAATCAAAAGACGAAAAATAAAAAGATTATGAACGGAAAAAATAAAAGCAAAAAAGAAGAGAGGCCAACGGGACGCGGTGTTCCCAAGCGGTCACCCATCCAAGTACTGACCGCGCCCAATGTTGCTTAACTTCGGTGATCGGACGAGAACCGGTGTGTTCAACATGGTATGGTCGTTGGCGAACGCTGATATTGAGATACGAACCATATTCGAAAATATTATTATTTATAAAAAACCATTCGTACAGTAGATTACGAGTAGTGAACTTCCTACGAAGACGACGTTTAAAATATAACATATTCCGATATATGTCTCTTTCACGCAAATCATGAAATCAAAATATATATATATATATAGGAAAAATAATGAAAATAACGAAATTTTTTAATTTAGCATAAAAAACATTATCCTAGAAAAGTTTTGCGAAAAAGATGCCTTGTAAGAAAATGAATGTAAAAAATGCATACTGCGGACACCAGACATAAGAAATCAAATACAAATTAACTAAGAACGTGTGTACAACGTGCCCAGATGATATTTCGAAACGTCTTGGTTATCCTGAAAAGCCATTAAAAATTAGAAAAATTTGGCAATCCGAAATTAAATGAAATGCCATGGAGTGCGTTTTATCTGAGAACGTGAATAATCTCGCGACCAATCGAAGGGGACAAGTTTCACGCAGGGGTAGGTAGGCAGAGAGGATGAAACGCCGCACGAATCTATTCCGGCACACACTCTTTGGATTTTTCATTCGAAGGCAAAATATTACAATGGAGACAGACGACTCAAAACACGAAAACAAATTTATAATGGAAAAAATAAAAGCAAAAAGGCAGAGGGCCAACGGCACGCGGTGTTCCCAAGCGGTCACCCATCCAAGTACTGACCGCGCCCAATGTTGCTTAACTTCGGTGATCGGACGAGAACCGGTGTGTTCAACATGGTATGGTCGTTGGCGAACGCTCATATTGAGATACGAACCATATTCGAAAATATTATTATTTATAAAAACCATTCGTACAGTAGATTACGAGTAGTGAACTTCCTACGAAGACGCCGTTTAAAATATAACATTTTCCGATAGATGTCTCTTTCACGCAACGCAAGGAAGGAAAATTCAAAAGAGATTTTTGAAATAAACGACCCTGAGGGTATCGGAGCGTCTAAAATAATTATAATGATCACTTTTCATCTTTACCATTAAAAAAACGTTTTCCAAGAAAAAAATGCCACGAAGAAGCCTGAAAATTCACTCTGCATTCGCAAGACACTGAATCAAAGATATATTCCAAAATCTACTACGAAGGCATGTATGTACGATGGACATATTTCAGAGCGTCCATTTTGTCCTGTAAATGCATTAAAAATACGAATATATTTTATTTTCACCAACCGGTTTCGCTTAACTCAAGCTTCATCAGGGTAAATATAATAACTAGCATTAAAAATAATTAATAATAGTAACAATTTTGGACATTAGCATTAAGGGGACAAGGGGACTATAACACCCGCGATGGGTGAATATTGTGAATTAGTAGAAACTGCGGTTGGGTAGGAGTTTTAGCAAAGGAAAATAAAATAAAAAATAAAAAAAAGGAATGTATTAAGGAGAAAATTAACCTTTGTTATAGAAAAAAAACAGCAGCTATAGTCAGATTGAAAATCTACTTGTGTTCATGTAAAGAATATTTTAGAAAATTGACTATTTTCTGAAAATGCATTGATTATAAAGGATTCGTTGATTCATGGAACGTCTTGTTTCATTCGATTCAGTTGATCGTCCAATTTCTAATGGGATGTCACCGATTCCTTATTTCATTCACATGCTCAAATACATTATTCCCCTTCTTCGTTCATCGCCCTTTAGTAGATACATCTAGAAAACTCTCAGTACCGACCTTGTGAAACACCACCATTCAGAATCGATACGTTGCTTGAAATGGCTTTATCGGTGTTTGGTGACAAAATATGAATTTCGAGGTACTTCCTCCATATTCCACTACACCATTTTCTACCCTTCCCCACGGTCCCTTCAGCCTCACAACGAATACCGGTTTGAGATGATACACTCCCACTGGCCCCGGACAGTTCAATCTTGTTAATTATATTCAAGTGTCTAATAAAACATGAATAGGTGGTGTCTGTCAACTGAAGGAGAGGCACCTAAATAAGGTGCTAACGTCACTTTCCAGGTTACCAACGTAAGCAATATAACAAACAATTATCTAATAAAAATAAAACAATAACTTTGTTTATAACCACGAGAATTTTATTTTATTTTATTACGACCGACCGGTTTCGCTTAACACAGGCATCTTCAGGGTACAAAAATTAAACTGATCAAAAATACATAGTGGGTGTTTATATATACAAAATAGAATAAGACAGAACATAACATAGAACAAAGAAAAAATGAGATAGCATGAAATAGAAATCTGACATAATAACAGAGAAAATATATCCTAAAGTAGTTCATATAGAATTTAAAAGCTTACTTAGAACTTTTTTATTAGAAACCATATACATTTTCCCAACTACCCGTGCAGAATTTATGGGTAAATCATTCGTAATATTTCTCGTGTTAGCAGACTACAAAGTGTGTATCTTCTGTGCCCCCTTCTAATCTAGAAATTTAATTTAAAAGATCTAAAAATTTTCATAACTATGGCAACACTGATTTTAAAATACTGATGTTATATTTGATTTCCGAATCTGGCAGGTTGACTGGGCGGGAAAATGATATATGCGAAATCTTTTAAAAACATATGTTTCACGTCTAATAAATGGCTTATTCAATAAGTACATTTTTTTAAAAAATTTCCAAGATTCTGCCTTACAACGAATCCTAATTTGGGGATGCCATAGTCCTACTGACTCCGGGTGGTTGTAAGTTGTGGGGTACTCAAATAAATATATATTTCTAGGTGAGTAATAATATGTTTAGGTTGCAGTCTTTCTTATCGTGATCTATAGAGCTGAAAATTTTGTGAACCGAAAAAAAATGTTGTCGACCAATGAAAAAAACATTAAATCAAATTATTAAAAAATTATAGGTACATGTCTTGTATAGACCTAGCAGATTCTTCAATAGTGACCAACTGTTAGACCTATACAAATTTCAAATACGTTCAACAGTTGAATTTGGAAGACACCTCTGGGCTGGAGCTCCCAAATACTTGATAAACCGGCTTGATTCTGAGCAAAGTAGGGCGGTTCATCTGATTGACAATCCGTTGTTTACTGCCTGCCATAATGCACAGACACAATGTAAGTATGCTGAGTCTGTTGTAGAGATATTTCTGGTGCACGTGCGTGAAACTCGACGGACACGAGCGGAACATCCGTTCACAGCTGGCTTAATGAACGGGTAGTTTTGCCGACTCGTTTTTGTGTAAATCGGTTCGTATGTGGAACGAACTACCGGCATCTGTTCGTCCTCCTACATTTAATCCGGCCCTCTTCAAGGCCCGCATTAAAAAATCCCTTCCTACAGCCCCCCCTCAACCCTCCTCACAACGCTGCCAACCGGCTAGCGAAATAGTTCCCCCGTATGTGCTCTGTACATTCAGAGGCGCTCTTGTGAGGTGACACTTTTGGTAAAACTGGACTATTTTAATAAAATGAATTTCACTCCATCAAAATTTATAAATGTCAAAATAAATCACTTTTTCGTTCAGGATTTCATAAGGAACTAGCTGAAGTTAAGAATGGTTTGGAGTAAAGTTTTGAGGTTATGATGTGTTACCACTACCCCTACCCCTACTCAGTAAATTTCCTATTATTTTGAACGTCAATTGTGCAAAAATTCATCAAGAAGTACCAAATTTCTGCTTTAAGGGGAACGAAAGGGGGATGGGGGTGGTTTTTCGAAATTGCATGTAGACCTTACTGTTTTTTTTAAGGTTAAGTGTGCAAAATTTCACCAAGCTCGGAATAAAACTGTAGATTTGTAAGCAAACCAAACACCGCCCGGGACACTCTTCTTTATATATATATATATATATATATATATATATACTAACCTGACGTTGCCCGGGGTTATTAACGCTTTGCGTGTGCGAATTTTCATCAAGAAGTTCAAAAATTCTGCTTTAACTGATAGGAAACGTAGAAGGGGGTACCTTCACCCTGTTTCGAAAGTCACGTGTGCAAATTTTCATCAACCTCGAAATTAAACTGTAGATTTGTATACAAAATAAACATCGACGGCCCGGGACGTTCTTCTTTATACAATAGAAGACTAGCCGAAGTACCCGGTGTTGCCTGGGATTATGAATGGTTTGGAGGAAATTTTTGAGGTTGTTATGTGTTACTCCTACCCTTACCCCTACCCCTACCCCTATCCAAAGTATTCCTCTTATTGTGAATGTCGTGTGTGCGAAATTTCATCAAGTACCAAATTTATGCTTCAAGGGGTGAGATAGGGATTTTTTTTAAATCTCAGGTAGAGAGCGACATTCCTCTTGTTTCGAAAATCAAGTGTGAAAAATTTCCTCAAGCTCGGAATAAAAGTGTAGATTTGTATACTAAACAAACAAACACCGCCCGCCCGGAACATTCTTCCTTATATAATGGAAAAGAAAAATATATAGATAGAATATAGAAGAAGAAGATAGATAGATATCCTGGCGATTATCCTACCTACTAAATCTTATAAGCTTTTACCTACCAGTCTTTGAAACGAAATCGAAAATTAGATAAAACCTTAAAAAAAACCTTCTCGGATAATATAGGAACATCAAAATACGAGTATTTCCAATTTCACTTCCACTAGGAGCGTTTTATTCGTTTTATCTTCTGTATTACATCTCTCTTTATTATTAAGTTGAAATATGGGACACAGTTCCGAAATTGACAGCCAGCGGCATTGTTTGTAGTGCAGAGGGAAAAATACAAGACATACTATCCAATGGAACATCCCATTCACAAACGCCTTCAAGAAAAGCTGACAAGGCACCTAATAAACAAAAACCGCACCATCAAAAGGCCAGAAAATCTTCACGCCCTTCTTTCTTGATGCTCTTTTGCTCGGGTCTGTTATACTATTAGAAATATTTATTACCACCTGATTGTATGTTCCGGCTTGATTCGAGAACAGGTAATCTCGTCAGTACTACCTGCGCATTCGCAGGTGACTGACTCGTTCGAGTGGAGCTGCGCGGTTTTTTTTTTGTGAAATTCGCTTACGTTTAAAAAACCGGCAAACGAAATTGGAACAAATTCTGGCTGCGGAGAAACGTGTATGGCAGCAATTAATATTATTTAGCGGAACTAAAATCGCTGTGTTTCTGTATGCCAGAAAATTACATGTGGTGTCTTGGATATTAAAATGATATTTAATCATTAATTATTATTGTATTTTATATCGTTATATCGTTTTAAGTGAAGAATTATTTGTTTTAGTTCTTGTGCTTTAGAAAGATTTTTGGATTGAACAACCGGATTTCATAATGTAAGTATTTTTCCCATTTTTTGTAATCAATAATTATGTATTTGTAATGACTAATTATTAAATCAATTTTGATACAGACATGGTTTGTACGTATATATGTAAAATAGACACAGATACATTAATATAACCAAAATTGTGTCAAGTGTGATCAAATGAGGTGTGAGTTTTTTTTTTCAGATAACTAATGTGTTTAATTAATGTGTGTCCATTAATGGAATTAATAATTGAAAATACAGCTTTCACATTCTTCCTTCGTCATTTTTGATAAACTATGTTTATTTTATACTATATTTGAGATACTATTATTGTATTCAATCAGGTCTTTCCTTTACGTAATAAAAACCAAAATTTGAAGCTAACCATCACATCAATTCACCGCAGGATAGGCGGAGAGGTCTTCTTCAATCGTCCTCGACTTCTTTTTCCATTCATCGGTATATTATATTACCTTTCGTTTAGTAATAAAAAAGAGAAGATAATAAGATAAGTTTTCGTGAGAAGATCTCTTCAATGGCAATTTACGGCACAATTTATTTAAACTTATAACATATATTTATATCTAAAAACAGTATTTTTTTCCAGTTGGGATAATTTTTAAAATAGAAAAATACTTTCAGATTCATAAAAATAAATAAACAATATTTGCATATGCGGAAATAAAATAATCGGTTCTGGGTTCTTAGTTTGGGATTTTTCTTTCTTAAAAAAATACAAACTTAAGAACCTAACAACCTTTGACAAATTTCATTTCATACTAACATTAAAAATGGCGTCAATTGTTCTTCAATATTTACGCGTTTTATATAAAGAATAAAAAAAATTAAATACATTTTTTTGAACCTCCGCGTATGCAAATATATATTTTATTTTTCTTTCTTTTTAATTACGTATTTTCCCAATTTTGAGTCTGGAAAAAAATTACCCTGATAACTTGCATCTAAGATTTATTTCTAATTCCATACAGCTAAGATTTATAACTAGTGATCTAGAAAACTAATTAGAACTTATAATTATCGCGGTCGCCCTGCGTAACCGCTGGCGACGGATGCAGCTCAGCGAAGAGATGCGCCACGAAGTAACACCAAAAAACATCCTGATGATCGGCCCGACCGGGGTCGGCAAAACCGAGATCGCTCGTCGGCTGGCCAAACTCGCTAACGCCCCCTTCATCAAAGTCGAAGCCACCAAGTTCACCGAAGTGGGTTATGTCGGCAAAGAGGTCGATAGCATCATCCGCGATCTGACCGATGTCGCTATCAAGCTGGTGCGTGAAACCGAAATGGCCAAGATGCAATTTCGCGCCGAAGAGGCCGCTGAAGAGCGCATTCTCGATACCTTGCTGCCCAATCCACGCAACAGTCGCGGTGAAGAAGAGCCGGCTGACAACAGCAATACGCGGCAAATCTTCCGCAAAAAACTGCGTGAAGGCCAACTCAATGACAAGGAGATCGAACTCGATCTCGCCGCCAGCCCGATGGGAGTGGACATCATGACCCCTCCCGGCATGGAGGAGATGGCCAACCAACTGCAAGGCTTGTTCCAAAATCTGGGCCAGAACCAGAAGAAGAAACGCAAGATCACCGTCAAAGAGGCGTTGAAACTGCTGATTGAAGAGGAAGCCGCCCGCCTGCTCAACCCCGAAGAGCTCAAACAGAAAGCGATCGAATCAGTCGAAAACAACGGCATCGTCTTCCTTGATGAAATTGACAAGATCTGCAAGCGCGGCGAATCATCCGGCCCTGACGTCTCCCGTGAAGGGGTCCAACGTGACCTGTTACCACTGGTGGAAGGGTGCACCGTTAGCACCAAACACGGCATGGTCAAAACCGACCACATCCTGTTTGTCGCCTCCGGCGCTTTCCAGATCGCCAAACCATCAGACTTGATCCCAGAATTACAGGGTCGTTTACCGATCCGAGTCGAACTGACGGCCCTCACTACCGAAGACTTTGAGCGCATTCTGACCGAGCCCAACGCCTCGCTCACCGAGCAATATCAAGCGTTAATGGCCACCGAGGGCGTTAAGGTCGAATTCTCCAAAGAGGGCATTCGCCGCTTGGCGGAAGCCGCATGGCAAGTCAACGAGCGCACTGAAAACATCGGTGCTCGCCGCCTGCACACCGTCATGGAGCGGTTAATGGAAGACATCTCTTACGATGCTTCCGAAACCGCTGGGGCGACGTTCGTTATCGATACCGACTACGTTAACGCCCACCTTGGCAAACTGATTGAAGACGAAGACCTCAGCCGGTTTATCCTCTAAATCCACCGCCATGGTGACGGGTTAATGTGCCGTGTTAATGCCAAACGCCTCCCTTACGGAGGCGTTTTTTATACCTTTATTGTCTTGCCACAATGATTATCGCGGCCAAAATCATTTATTCACCCACCGAGCAACGCTCTCGGTTTGTGACTAAATCAATTCTTGGCTCCAACGTTGTTTTATATCGGCCACGGTTCGCATCGTAAACGTCTGTTGCCGTCCGCTTTGCGTTGCCGTAAATATCCCCATATCAACGAGACCTTTTAATGCCGTTGCAGCGGTATTATAAGAACAATTAAGTTTGCGATTAACCATATTCACCGTCAATATGGTGCCGTGATGACTATTGGCAAAATACATAATCGCTCGTTGCTTTTCCGTCATTGCACTATAGAGTCCAGATTGAGAAATCCAGATATTAAAATGATGTATAGCGAGAATATTAGCTTCATAGGTTTCAACAAACTGCTTTAATGCCCGTAAAATAATGTGACATTGATAATCGACAAAATAGGTCAAATCCAGATCATCGGTTTCGGTATAAACATAAGATTTACCATATTGCACCGCTGTTTTTTTTAGCATGGTACTGATAGCAATATAGCGAAATGCGCCATAATCATGCTTAAACATAAACCAATAAAATAGTGCTCTGGCAACGCGACCATTACCATCATTAAATACATGTTCATAGCCCATGGAAAAATGCAATGAGATGGCTTTTATCAATGGATGAAGGTAGGCCGCTGTTTCAGCCGCATCATGACTGTCATTGATCCAATCACATATTTTTTGCAGCCGAGATTTAATACCCACTGCGGCGGGGGGCTGATGCACAATGCCATGGTCTGCATCTTCAACGACCACATTGTCACTCACTCTAAATAATCCTGGGTTATATTTTTCATCATCAATGCCAACAACGCCAATATGATGGATCGCTTGAATAAGCTCGATAGATAAAGGAGCCTCCCGATTATCCCAAGCGTAACGCATCATATTGTAATTACCGAGGATCATCTTTTCATCAGTGGTGCGCGGTTTACGCTGTTTTCTGAGCATATCTTTGGCAATAATTGTCGTTGTTGCTGCGCCTTCAAGTTGGCTGCTGCTAATAGCCTCATCTTCAATTAAATCATTAAACAAATATTCGATATGGGCCTGTTCACCCAATTTGCTCATTCGCCATTTGAGCATGGCGGTGGTCGCCTGTTGATCGACCGCAGACATGGTTTTTTGAATCGTTGGCGTCAGGATCAGCTGGCACAACTGCGTTGGCTCACTGACCGGAATAACCGTGGTGTAAAGCGAATGACGCGCCATCTTCTTAAAGCGCCAAGCAATAGCGGGATCGGCAGGAGCCTTCACCCGATACCGCATCTCGTCATAATGTTGATAGCGGCCTTTGCTATCAACGGCTGACATATGCCGGAAATACTCAGGCCCACTAGCACTGTTCATATGGTCGCCCATAGTGCTGATTAGTTCTGCCAGAGTGAACATCGGCGGTTTTTTGATCATGGCATTCTCATTTCAGTTTTCTTAATTATTGAAACAAAGTAGCCAAAAATCGATTTTTTGTCTCAATTTATTTTATTTTGAAATAAAAAATGACCGCTGAGCCTCATCGCCAGCACCGCTGAAACAGGGCTGGGGTCGTCACCGCAGTCAATGATTCAGGGAAATGAGGCCACTATCGCAGGGAAAATCTGACACCCAACGCAGACAAAAATCCTAGACCCCCACTATCAAAACCAATGGCCATCACAAGGCAGCTTAGCCATTACAACTAACATTCCCATCCAGATCCTCATGTGCACGGGGCATCTATTTAGTCGTGATACAAACCAATCAAAAAATGGATGTCCTAGGTTTTTCTAGGTTTTTTTTTGCTAGGGAACACGTCTAGACACCTAGGAGTAAGTTTGTAATCTCATGATTTAAAAGTAAAATTTACTGGTAAGTTATGATGATGTGGTAGTATTTTATGGACGCCATTATTATAATTAATACTACCGGCTCTCCAATTGCTATTATTTTTCTATCACGACGGAGTGATTACATTGAATCAGATATGCAGTAATAATTCGTGTTCAAGAGAAGTATTTGAAGAGAGCGCTGCTGAATGCATACTTCATTGTCATAAAAATGACTATGCTCATTCCTATCATAAAGGCATATTACGACCTTTTTATTATGCTCTAATAGAATTTATAGCTCAATCAGCTTATAAGTCAACGCTAGGTAACAATGAACCATCACTAAATATAGAGGATCTTAAATCCTATCTCGAAAAGGATATAGATAGCGATGAAATAATATATTATTTCAATAAAGAAATAACAGTGTTTGAATCAATTTTTTTTCCATGTAGAGATAGCAGGGATGATTTTGACTACCTCAACGTTCTGAAAAAAATCAAGGGCGCTCACTTCCTCCGCTGTAAATTCACCGCTAAGTCACTCAAGATTCCTGAAGTTGAGGTATTTTTTGACGAGTGTGAGTTTTTTCAACCGTGGACTATCACCCAATCTAAAATACTAGGAAATGCAAATAATGTTTTGTATCAGGATTGTGCGTTTATAGATGATGTAATGACATATTGCATGGATGGTGATCATCCCACATCACTAGATTTATCACTATTTAATAGCTGCTTATTTCAAAAAACACTATCACTTGTAAATGTGAGTCTAAAGAAGCCTATATTTAATAATGTAGATGTAGACCAAGTTAAAATCAATACTCTAAAAATTGAAAATTGCAAGGTAGAATCTAAATTCATACTTAATAAAATAAATGCTAATCATGTACTAATTGAAAATTCAGAGTTTAACGCCAAGGTTGAACTAAAAGAAGGTTTTATTGATAAAATTGAAATAATAAATACTAACTTCAATGAACTATTCGATTCTCATTCTACAGTGTATGGAGAATTTTATTGTTTTAAAAATATATTTAGTGATTTTGTTGGTTTTGAAAATTGTACATTTTCAGCACCAAATAAAAGTAATGAATCAAATAAAATGTCAGTATTTGAATATGTGACATTTTTGAGCTTTACAAATTTTAGAAATACCACATTTAATCATGGACTTGATTTAGAAAGTACCAACCTAAAAGAAGCGCCAAACTTTTTAAATATTGATTTACTGTCAAGTAAAACAAACAGGGAAACCCTAAGAATAATAAAAAACTCTTTCGATAAAATAGGAAATAATATTGAAGCAAACAGGTTTTTTGTCCTTGAGATGCGAAAATACAAACAAGATTTGTCTGATAATGATTTCAATCAAGAAAAATTAATTTTTTGGCTAAACGAGAAGGCCTCTAACTTTGGCCAGAGCTATTTATTACCTATTTTTTGGATTTTATTTTTTTCGATAATATATTATTTATTAATTTGTGGGCATGAAAGCAACATGCTATATAATATAATTCCATCAGCCAATGAAGAGATACGCTTTGTATCAAAAATTATAAATAGTATTACAGCCAGCATAATACCGCTTAACCAGGTCCTTAGAGAAGGAATGGAGTTTATTAGTCTTGTATTTTATGTGATCTTCGCAAGTTTGATATGGCAAACAGTTGTTGCTGTAAAACGGCATACAAGACGTTAATGAACGTATTTTGGACATTCATCTCAGAACATCTTAGATACACAGGTTCATGAGTCAGGCGGTTCTGGATTGCCCTCCGCCTTATTTCTGCTTATACCAACTCTCACCGCTGCCGAACGCTTGAGCCGATAAGGATATAAGCCACGCCTATCAGTAGCGTCGCCAATATGAAGGTAAGCTGCATTCCGTTAGCGACATCAAGAGGTAACGCGATAGCAATATTGGCAGCCCCCACCACCTGCGCAAACACTCCGCCCAACCCTGCAATACCAATCCATTGACCAAGATTGCGCGCCAGAGTGAGCAAACCGGCCACCGCACCGCGTGTTTGCGTCGTAGCAAGCGCCATAACCGCACTGTTATTGGCGGTTTGAAACAGGGCATAACCCGTAGTCAGCAACAAGATCGGTAATAAATAGCCTAACGGCCCGCAACGTGTCGCGAACGTTGCCAACCAGAGTGTGGCACTCATCATCACCAACAATCCCAACCGTGCCACCACTGACGCACCATATTTATCGACCAGCCAACCCGCAGGCATCCCCGTCAGGGCCGCGAATAATGGCCCAGCGGATAGCCAGATCCCAATGGTGAACAGGTCAAGATTAAACCGGCTATGCAGATAAACAGGGCCAATCAGCAAGGTGGTTACCAGCACGCTCGCCACTAAACCATTAGCCAATAACCCACGACGTAAAGCCGACTGACGCAGTAATGGCCATGGCAACAACGGAGCCTGCGCGCGCCGTTCACGACATAACAACAGCCCAAGCGCAAATAACGCCGCCATCGCAAACCCGCCCGCGACGTCACTCGTTAGCGTCAATGCCAAGCCAGCACTAAGCAGAAGCAGTACCAACATCAACAAACTAACGAGATTAATATCAGCTCGCAGCAGCGATCGCTCATCAACAGGCATACCGATCAGCACGCCAGCCAGTGCCAATAGACTACCGATCAGCAGCAGCACAAAAGGCGCTTGCCAACCAAACGGGCCGATCAGCACACCACCAATCAATGGCCCAAGTGCCGTCCCACTGGCCGATAAGGCCCCCAGCAACCCCATCCCCCAACCGCGCCGCGCCGGTGGCAGCAGCGATCCCATCATCGCGATAGCCAGAGTCAACATGCTTGCCGCGCCCATCCCTTGTAAAAAGCGCGCGGCAATCAAGCCATAAATAGAGGACGTTAACGCGCACCACAGTGACGCCAGCGCAAACAACGTGATCCCCGCCAGCAATAAACGACGACCCCCATATTGATCCGCCAACTGCCCGGCCACGACCGTCAATGCCGTCATCCCCAGCAAATAAGCCAGCGGCACCCACTGCAACAGCGCAAATGACACCGCAAACGCCTGCCCCAGCGCGGGTAAGGCAACGTGGGCCACACTTCCCGCCAACATCGGCAACAACATGGATAAGCCCAGCGCCAATAACCCAATCCGGCCGGTAAACGGCGACAACAGCGCAGTAACAGTAAACACAGGCATGATCTCGAATGTGTAAATAATCAGACCGGCAAGGCTAATGAACAGATTCAGCAGGCGGAAGAGGCGCAATCTGCAACCTATTACTGCATGGCAAGCCATATGATGAGGCCGCACTCGGGTATGCTAGCGGCCAACATCGATTGCCACCTCATCGGCGTGACCCCCATATTGCGAAACCGCGAACCATTAAAATCCCAAACTCATCGCCGAACTAAGGCCACAACGCCATCATGACCAAGCCCGATTTAAACCTCCTATTTACCTTAGAGGCACTGCTCAATGAAGGCAGTGTGATTGGCGCAGCCAAGCGGCTGCAACTTAGCCCTTCCGCCATGAGCCGTGCACTGGCTCGCCTGCGGGCCACCACCGGCGATCCGCTGTTGGTCAGGGCTGGTCGTGGTATGGTCGCCACCCCACGCGCCTTAGCCCTGCGCGACTCGATCAGCCAATTGGTCCAAGATGCTGAAGCGATGTTGCGGCCACAGCAGTGCATCGATCCCTCACAGCTGGAGCGCACCTTTACCTTGCGCAGTAACGACGGTTTTATCGAAAACATCGGCCCCGCCCTATTAGCCCGACTGGCAACCACAGCACCACATGTTCGCCTCCACGTCATCGCAAAACCAGACAAAGAGAGTCAGCCTCTGCGCAATGGCGATGTTGATATCGAGATCGGCGTGATCGACACCAACACCGCGCCAGAACTGCTCACGCAGGCACTGTTTCGCGATCATTTCGTGGCGGTGGTACGCCCCGAACATCCACTGAGTAACGGCGAATTAACGGCGGCTCGTTACGCCGCGGCTCACCACATTGTGGTATCTCGCCGCCAACAAGAACGGGGGCCAATTGATGCAGCTCTCGCTCAGCGTGGACTAACGAGGACCGCCGCGATTCTCGTTCCCAGCTTTGCCACCGCACTGGCGCTGGTGCGCGACAGTGACTTAGTCGCGACCGTTCCCGCACAACACTGCGCTCGCCTGCACGCCGGTTTGACCATAGTGCCACTGCCTTTTTCACTGCCAACCATCACCATTGCGCTACTCTGGCATCCCCGCCAAGAGGCCGATCCCGCCCACCGCTGGCTACGCCAACTTATTCGAGACATGTGTGCTCAGCCCCCTTATCAATCCGCCGCTATCTAGCCGCTCGCCTTCACGCCCTTCTTACCTCCGGCCAAAAAACGGAAAAGTGGCTCTTTTAACCAGCTTGTCGATAGCATTCAAGAGCGAGGATTCGCGCTGCTGATTGCGCTCAATAATAGGGCAAGTTAGCAACCAGAATAAGCGTTTGCTCATCGGCAATCAGGCTCTGGTTACCAAGTGATAACTAAAAAGCATGATTTGCGTCACATTTTTCAATCTGCTTTGTAGAAATACATGAAACAATGTTTTAACATGGTTGAATTATAGTGTTGTATTTGGTGTGATATATAGGCAACTATTTTATATTAAGTCATGGTAAGTGCTATTAATAACCATACCGATGACTTGCTATCTATTTGGGTAGGACGAAGAAAAACGGATGTTTTGACGACCCCGCCGCTTGATCCGACTGTTAAACAGCGGATGCTTACACGCAATTAGTTCAGTGAATATCATCACCTCTTGATATATCTGTGCCGATAGCGCTTTAACATCACGCCAGGCATTACTGGCGATAGATATATCCAGAATTATCATCAACTGACCGCAGCGGCAGCTCGCTGTGCGGCACAGATATGACAGACCGTTTCTATCATTTATAACTCTTACAGGTGCGCATATGAAAACTACTTTATTTAAGCGTTCTATGGTTGGTGCTGCTGTTGTTGCCAGTTTACTGTTGACCGGCTGTGGTAATAAGAATGATTCAGATGGTGCTGTTGTATTTAAAACAGCCTTTAACCAATCGGAAAATCATCCTCAATTTAAAGCGCTGCAAGATTTTAGCCAGAAATTAGAAGAGGCTACCGAAGGGCGATATAAATTAGAGCTTTATCCTAATGAATTACTGGGCGATCAACGGGCCGCATTAGAGCTGACCCAATCTGGCGCGATTCAAATGGCCGTGGTCGCTAACCCATTAATTGAAAACTTTGATCGAAACTTCTCAGTATTGGCGATGCCATATATCTATGACAATCTCGATCATCAGCGCAGTGTTTTTACTGGCGACACACTCAATGAATTATTTAGCTCAAGCAAAGGTAATGGCTTTGAAGTGATTACCGCTTATACCGCTGGTGCCCGTAGCATCTATATTAAAGGGGCAGCAATTAAAACCCCAGAAGATATGCGCGGCAAAAAAATTCGGGTAATGCAATCAGACACCATGATTAAAATGTTAGATTGCATGGGCGGAGTCGGCGTACCAATGGGTCAAGGTGAAGTCTATTCCGCCATTCAACAAGGTGTGCTAGATGGTGCTGAAAATAACGAAATTTCCTATGCTGATTTAAAGCAATATGAAGTGGCCCCCCACTTCTCTTATACCCGCCACGTCATGGTTGCCGATCTGGTTGTTGCCAGCGAGCGAGCCCTGAATAAGATGACGCCAGAAGACCAAGCCATCTTCAGAACATTAGCCAAAGAGAGCACCAGCCTTCAGTTTGATCTGTGGAATGAAGCATTAGATGTGGCTAAAAATACCGCCACTAAAGGTGGTGCAACCTTTACTGAGGTCGATATTGCCCCCTTCCAGCAACGTTGCCACTCACTGCAAGAGAGTTTAATGACGACCCCAGCACAACGAGACATTTATAATAACATTCGTCATTTGGCCAATTAATTTCATCAATAGCCATTTGTGTTATGGGGGAAGGGTAGCCTTCCCCTCTATTAAGGATTGACCATGACGTACCCCAATACGACCTCGACAGATGTATCTTCAGCAGGAAAGATATATCAAATACTCACTTATATTAAAACAAAGCTGGATTTGGTGGTCTCTTATAC
The DNA here is from genome assembly GCA_022606495.2 of Halesus radiatus. NCBI lineage: Eukaryota > Metazoa > Arthropoda > Insecta > Trichoptera > Limnephilidae > Halesus > Halesus radiatus. The sequence continues at coordinate 19,050 of JAHDVE020005514.1, forward strand.
CTGCATCGCAATTGTTGCTGCAATGACGATACTGGTAACCTATCAAGTCTGTGCCCGCTATCTATTTAACAGCCCAAGCGCAACCAGTGAAGTGATGTCGCGCTATTTATTTATATGGTTAGTCCTGATCGGCAGCTCATATGTCTTTGGCTTGCGAGAGCATATGGCCATTACCTTCCTGCGCGATAAATTACCACATAATCTAAAAACAATTCTTGAAATGGTGGGTGAATTAGCCACCAGTGGTTTTATGCTGCTCGTATTAATAATGGGAGGCTATATCGGTATGTCTCGTCAAATGGCGCAGCTCGACTCCTCACTGCAAATTCCGATCGGAATTATTTATGCTGCCATTCCGATCAGTGGTTTACTCACGATATTCTATTCAATATACAATCAAATTACGCTTGCCAGACAGCTTAATTTATCAAAAAAGGCTTAATCATGGATATTTCCGTATTAGCAGCGCTGGTGATGTTCATCTGTGCAGTTTCATTATTAGTGATTGGTGCCCCAATTAGTATCTGTATTGGTTTGTCATCATTCTTAGCAATGTTGATGATATTACCATTTGATGGTGCCATTTTAACGTCAGCACAACGGGTCTTTGTTGGTTTAGATTCATTTGCTCTGCTGGCTATTCCATTCTTTATTTTGGCCGGTAATTTAATGAATAATGGCGGCATCGCCATTCGTTTAATCAACTGCGCCAAAATGATCAGTGGCTTCTTACCGGGGCCATTAGCCCAAACTACCATTGTCGGTAATATGCTATTTGGTTCCATCAGCGGCTCAGCGGTGGCCTCTGCGGCAGCAATTGGTGGCATCATGTCACCGATCCAAAAGAAAGAAAATTACGACCCCGCCTTCAGCGCAGCGGTTAATATTGCCTCAGCGCCTGCGGGCATGTTAATACCACCCAGCAACACCTTAATCGTCTATGCGACGGTGGCTGGTAGCGTGTCGGTTTCAGCATTATTTATGGCCGGTTACATCCCTGGTATTTTATGGGGCCTAGGGGCCATGATCACCGCCGGTATTATTGCTAAGCGCCGTGGTTATGTGGCCAGTCGAGCAGGTCAAAGTAATCAGCAACGAATTAAATTACTGATTGATGCCGTACCAAGCTTCATGATGATTTTAGTCGTGATTGGTGGCATCTTAGCGGGCATTTTTACCGCCACTGAAGCGTCGGCAATTGCCGTGGTTTATTCCATGGTGCTCGGTTTTGCCTATAAAAAGATTAAAATGACTGACTTGCCAGTGCCCAACTGGCTGGCAACCCCAGCTAGCTGGCTTTAACCCAACTAACCTTTAACCCAACCCAACCCCAGCTTGACTTTAATGGCAACCCAACCCAGCCCCGCTTTAGCCAGCCCCAACTAACTGGCCCCAGCCTAACCCCAGCCCCAGCCCCAACTTAACCCCCAACTAACCCATTTAACCCCAGCCACAACCCCTAGGTAATCATTCTATTGGTATTGCTATCATTCTCTTGATATGAATTTCAATCTATGTTTTGAAAATATTTTTTATAAAATATATTTATATCTATGATTATTAATTTATTTTATGTCAATATTGAGGATTTTCCTTTCAAATAATTAAATTTCGGTTTCATTTCTTAATTTGTAAAAAATCTATAATATCGTATATCGTATATCTTATATATCTATGTTGTGAATACCTATTATATTTCGGTTAATATTTAAAAATAAACAAAAAAGTAAAGAGAATTTAATATTTATATTTTTAATTTTTTAACATATTGTCAATTATATTTGAAATCCAACTTTCAAAAAACCTATAATTTCTTTACATTTTCATCGGATACACTAGAATTATCCAAATTTTTATGGAATTTTAAAAGGAAATAACTTTTTCAGAAACCAAGGGAAAGTTCTTCAAAAGCATTCGCACTTTCTTCTCAATGGTAAGCTTTGAATCTCATCAACTCTAATTTTAAACTCTATTTTTTATTAGTAACGAATATATTTCTATGTATTTTTTTTTATCTTTTATATAGGATCCGTACCTGAACATATCAATTGGCAATAATTTTACTCGAACAGAAACCATAACTGGTAATTTTAAATAAAAATGACATGTATCTGATCTAAATCGTTAATATCCTATAGGAGGAGGAAAGGATGTTTCGTGGAAAGCCCAACTTTCTCTTACTTATACCGACTAACAAGAGTTCGTAGTCTGCGCATTTGATGAAGATGGTACCGAACTAAATCCTATCGGAGCCGCAACGATCCGATTGGATAGTCTGAAGGACGGTTCAGGCAGTGCTTATATTTTTTTGGGAAAATAAGAAAAAGGAGAAATTTATTTTAAATACACAATAAAGTAGCTAAAAAAGTCAGTAATGTTTAAGAACGTGAAACTGTAAATTTTGTCAAAAAGCAAGGAATAAAGATTCTCAAAAGCAGTAAATAATTTATTATTTTATTTTTAAATAAAGCCAAACTAATATATATTTAAAGATTTAAATATTTGAATTTAAGTTATAATATTATTTCAATACCTTCGTTGAAATATATTTTGTAATTTTGGTTCCATGTTTAATTATTGGGATTTATTGTTTACTAAAAATAACAATTTAATACTTAACTATAGAAAATATAATTCCACACAACAGCAAGGGCGATCACTCGAAAAACAGAACCCATCAGTACAGTTGACAAACTAGGAACTTGGAGTAATAGCGTACGGTTGTCTTTTGATGACTAAGTGTCAATCATTAAGCTGGCACTCAAAAACACGCAACATAGCAAAAAAAATAACGATTAACTGATGTCGATCCACATATGTAGTATCGGAGAATTCGATTTGATTGCAGGAAATAAGGTCATCTCGATTTACGACAGCCAGTCATAATACATCGGAGAGATTAGTTTCGACTATTAGAGCGTCGGGTTGGTTACCCCAGCGCAATCAGAAGCTAACTTTAAAATGGCAAAATAACGGCGTGATCAAGGAAACATGGATCTTTTTACGGTCACTGATATAAAATGTGTGTTAAAATAATCTGGCTATGTCGCTTTTCTGAAAATCAGAGTGGGTGCGTCGCAATACATAACTTCGAAAGTCCCTAATACGAAAAAAAGTTTTAGCTTGAACGGGTCTGCCGCTTTCTATGTGAGTTAGAACGAGAAGCGACTTAATTTCAGCTTGTTCGATAAGACCTTAACAGGAGAAGTTCTGATAGGCGAAGGAGATATTGCTGTGAAAGATGTAATGGAAAATAACTAAATTCCACTATTCGATTCGGAAGGAGGGATAAAAGGAAGTGTGTTCGTCAATATTGCGGCGAAAAAGGTAAAGGTTAAGTCATTGAGGATTACTTCAATCAAGGCATAATTCGAGAAAAACTATGAATTAATTGGAAAGATGGATCCATTCATAGAAGTGTTTGTCGGCAATTACAAATCAACGACAGAGACTATAAGAAATGGAGGAAAAAATGTGGTTTTCACTAAGAGAATTAATTTTAAGGTGACTGATGAAACATCAATACACTTTAAATGTTATGATTAGGACTTCACAGAGAATTAGATGATAGGAGAAGGAGAAATTTAAATAAGCGAAATAATGGAAAAAGAAGGGATAATAATAATAAAAGTCGTAGAGAAAGAAAAAATGGAACAAGTGGGAGTATTGACTGTGAATTATGAGTCAGAAAATTTAGTCACAAATAGAAATGATACAAAAGATAAAAAAAATTTAAAGGAAGAACAAAAAGAAGAGATAATAAAAAAATAAAATGACAATAAGAAAGGAGTAGTCAATAATAATAAAAATAAAGAAATTTCAAAGGAAACAAATGGGGAATCAAAACAATAAAAAGAGAAAAAATAAAATATGAAAGATAAAATAAAGATAGCCGAAGAAACCAAGAAAGCAGATGATAAGAAAAAGAGTGACGAAGCTCTCAAAAAGTCCGAGGAAGCCAAAAAGGCCGACGAAGCCAAGAAAGCAGAGGAAGCCAAGAAAGCCGACGAAGCCAAAAAGGCCGATGATAAGAAAAAGAGTGACGAAGGTCTCAAAAAATCCGACGAAGCCAAAAAGGCCGACGAAGCCAAGAAAGCAGAGGAAGCCAAGAAAGCCGACGAAGCCAAGAAAGCAGAGGAAGCCAAGAAAGCAGATGAAGCCAAGAAGGCCGATGATAAGAAAAAGAGTGACGAAGCTCTCAAAAAGTCCGAGGAAGCCAAGAAGGCCGACGAAGCCAAGAAAGCAGAGGAAGCCAAAAAGGCCGACGAAGCCAAGAAAGCAGAGGAAGCCAAGAAAGCAGAGGAAGCCAAGAAAGCCGACGAAGCCAAAAAGGCCGATGATAAGAAAAAGAGTGACGAAGGTCTCAAAAAATCCGACGAAGCCAAAAAGGCCGACGAAGCCAAGAAAGCAGAGGAAGCCAAGAAAGCCGACGAAGCCAAGAAAGCAGAGGAAGCCAAGAAAGCAGAAGAAGCCAAGAAGGCCGATGATAAGAAAAAGAGTGACGAAGCTCTCAAAGTCTGAGGAAGCCAAAAGGCTGACGAAGCAAAGAAAGCAGAGGAAGCCAAGGCGCCGACGAAGCAAAAGGCCATTGATAAGAAAAAGAGTGACGAAGCTCTCAAAAAGTCCGAGGAAGCCAAAAAGGCCGACGAAGCCAAGAAAGCAGAGGAAGCCAAGAAAGCAGATGAAGCCAAGAAGGCCGACGAAGCCAAGAAAGCAGAGGAAGCCAAGAAAGCAGATGAAGCCAAGAAGGCCGATGATAAGAAAAAGAGTGACGAAGGTCTCAAAAAGTCCGAGGAAGCCAAAAAGGCCGACGAAGCCAAGAAAGCAGATGAAGCCAAGAAGGCCGACTTTGAAGCCAAAAAAGCGCCGATGATAAGAAAAGAGTGACGAAGCTCTCAAAAAGTCCGAGGAAGCCAAAAAGGCCGACGAAGCCAAGAAAGCAGAGGAAGCCAAGAAAGCAGATGAAGCCAAGAAAGCAGAGGAAGCCAAGAAGGCCGACGAAGCCAAGAAAGCAGAGGAAGCCAAGAAAGCAGATGAAGCCAAGAAAGCAGAGGAAGCCAAGAAAGCAGATGAAGCCAAGAAAGCAGAGGAAGCCAAGAAGGCCGATGATAAGAAAAAGAGTGACGAAGCTCTCAAAAAGTCCGAGGAAGCCAAAAAGGCCGATGATAAGAAAAAGAGTGACGAAGCTTTCAAAAAGTCCGAGGAAGCCAAGAAAGCAGATGAAGCCAAGAAAGCAGAGGAAGCCAAGAAAGCAGATGAAGCCAAGAAGGCCGACGAAGCCAAAAAGGCCGATGATAAGAAAAAGAGTGACGAAGCTCTCAAAAAGTCCGAGGAAGCCAAGAAGGCCGACGAAGCCAAGAAGGCCGACGAAGCCAAAAAGGCCGATGATAAGAAAAAGAGTGACGAAGCTCTCAAAAAGGCCGACGAAGCCAAGAAAGCAGATGAAGCCAAGAAGGCCGACGAAGCCAAGAAGGCCGATTATAAGAAAAAAATTGACTAAGCCAAGAAGGCTGATGAAGCCAAGAAACTTCGTTTTGTTTCCTAATCTATTGATCTTAAAAACAAATCTTCATCCGTTATCCAAAATGTCCCCACTGTAATTCTTTCAAGTTCATCTAAACCCTACCCTGCAGATTCTAGCAAATCTTTGCATCCCATATCCACCACTGAAAATTAAGCCAAAATAGATATTTAATCTTCGCTCAAACCTAAGATCAAATTTCCTAAACTTAGCAATAATCCCGAGAATCATAAATATCAGTCTGCCATTCTTCCTCTGAATCCAACTGATTTATCGGGCCCTGATATCCGCTAATCTACCTAATAGCAATAGAAACCATAGGAAGTCCTTTTGGGGAACAAGATCACCACGGATAACTATAGACAAGATAAAAAAGAGAATAGGTAGTTTTAGCAAATTAACAGCCATCGCAGCTATTAAAGTGTCGTACTATAGCGTAGAAAACAAAGAGACCGATCATTGCATATTCCGTTGGCAAAAAAGCCGGATAACTCTTCGAGTATAGCCCAATATCTACAACTACCTTTGTTGTAAAAAAAACCTTTTGGTGACAGTAAAAACAAAAATATTTATCAAAATTCAACATAAACAAACCATTTTTCCATCATTAAATATATTCATTAGAAATCTATGATGCTCAAAGCGCTTCTACCCTCCAGATGTCCATTGTTTCTTACTCAATGCCTAAAGCTCCCAGATTTCCTAATATTAAGCTCTCAGAAGGGCCAGCGGACCCAAATTATGTCATTGATTCAATTTTCAAGAACGACCGAGTTAAAGGTGCAGCTATGGGATATGGTGTCCGCAGTCCTTATCCTGATTGGCTGGAGCGCAATATGAAAGAAAACCCAGCTCCTGGATCCTATGATATTAAGACAAATAGCTTCGATCACAAGGGATTCTCATTCGGAGTAGCACATAAACCTAATTAAAGGCTTGGGGTTCCTCGCTAGGATCATAGTAGATCTCGTATCAGTATGAAATTTCCCTTTAGAATAAATACTTATATTTTATTAATTTTTAATTATTTTAGAATCATAACGTCTGTCGCCAGCGAATATTCGTCAGTAAACATGATAAAAAAACCAAAAACATAGCTAATCTACATGTATATGCTTCTATATACAATTATCAAAGTCTGAACCTTTTTTTTTACTACGTTTGCATTTTATATTTTTACATATTTTTTTTAGTTCTTTATATTTCATTTAAAAAACTCAATATTCGTTGTTGATTTTATCTGTTTTAATTTTCTCTTCTCGCACGGTGTAATCTGCTCCTCTCTTAAACATGTCCGTTAAAGGGTAAACTTGATACTGCAAAGCGTACTTCGGACACTTCTCCGATAAGTAACTATCGATTCGCTCGATGTCTCCCTTTAGGAAGTATCCGTCGAGTTTCAGATTGTGTATCTCCAGTTGATTCTTAGGTTTGTTGAGTTTGAGACAGGTCATCATCTTATCCACGATGCTATTATAGTTGCTCGACCTTTTGCATAGAGAAGCAGGGTCAGGTAATACCTATTGTCCTTTTGTGATGGAGTTAGTTTCTGTTTAAGCCTTGTATTCCTCTGCAACGTAAGCATAGGTTTATCGGTTTTCGACACCGCTAAACAGAGTTCTCGGGAGGATGGCCGTGCTTCCGAAGAATTCGTAATTGGTTAACATGTGAAATGCCAAATCTTTTTTTACCATAGTATTCATCTGCACGTTCCAAAACAATCGTACGGCTGCAACTCCTTTGACTCCGATCAGCTCGCATTTCTGTTCGTCAGGAAGCTTCTCATAAGGTATTCCGTATTGCTTTAACACTCTTTCGAAGCTCTCCTGCATAGAACAAATGATGAGCAACAGTCTATGCTCGGGATGCTGGGTCACGTGGAAACAAGTTCTGTCGTTTGTATATGCCAAATATAGCTCATTGTTAGGTTTCTTCCTGATTTCCTCAATGGCTGACAAGAAGGTTTGATATAAATAGTATGTCTGCTTCTCTATCTTCTCCTCTTTCTATCCGAACGTTGTCCTCCTGACCCCTTCGTATCGATAGACTCGGCATTCCTTAATGAGTTCTGCCATCGAAACTCGGAAAGGAGTGATCAGAGTGATTTCTGTGCAGATCGTTTAGTCTAGTTTATCGATTAATTATTTAGGCGGCACATGCTTCGAATTGAAATTAGAGCTTGCCTTTTTCATGGGTTACATGAACTTTTTATTACTAGCGAGGAGAGCCTCGAGATCCACACTGCTATCACTATCTTCAGGGTAGGCATCAAATTCCTTTGGACTTGAGTCGTTGTTGTTCGAGTCGACACTTTAAAATTTGAGTTCGGAGCCAGTTGGCAATATGATATCGGCATGATTCTCCCTTTCCGTGGTTGGAGGTTCCGTGACGGGTCTTTCGGATTAGTCGTTGGGAATCTAAAGGGGCATCTTCTTCTTTTCAGTGCGTGAAGTAGGGATGGGTCTATTTTAGTCTAATTTCTTTTTAATAGACGAGCGTGTTAAGTGTGATTACATTTTTTTTTAATATTGTGCGTTGAAATATATAATATTAACTATAAATCTATCCATCAAATTATATAAAGAACAACTTAAAAGAGTATATTTGCTTTTGAAACAAAAAATTTAATCTGTCTTGTTTTTTGTTTTTTTTTAAATCAATTTGTCTTTAATTGCGCGAATCATAACAGAAAATACAAATATTAAATATTGAGATTTATCAAACATTTTTTTAATAATTCTTATTTTTATACCGGGAATATCAACAGTATTTTTTTTAATATATTATTACGATTATGAAATAATAGTTTTATATTTTAATATTTATTTGTATTTACGTTAACTATTTTTTCTAAAGATGCACAAAATATATATTGTCCCTAAATTTGCAGGTCTGAAAAAATTCATTTGTCTCATATTTTTTTAACAAAAAAGAAAAAAAAAAAACTATATAAATAGATATATATTTCTATTTCATTCATATTGAAAAACACTAATAATAATATATTTACTACTCATTGCTTTTTCCCACACAAAAATGATTAAGAAGAAAAATAATTACCCCTACGAAGATTTGCTGAAGAAACACTCGATTAGGATTAAATTTGTCGATGAACTCCCGATGCCCATGAAAGAGTTTTCAATGTATAAAGAATATAAGCAATTTCAAAGGAGGTTTTAGGAGGAAGGCTGGACGTCGCCGACTCCTGTCCAGATGTACTCGACGCCTCTCATATTTAACGAAAATGATCTCATCTGTGTGTCTTGCACTGGCAGCGGAAAAACACTCGCCTATGTCTATCCTCTGACACTTTTAATGCATAAATTCCGAAATGCCAGGACTCTCGTGATATCGCCAACGCGGGAACTCGCGAGACAGATCGCTAGTCATTTTGATAAGCTGATGGATGGGTAAGTTGGGTGTGTCTACGGAGGAGTGAGCAAATACGTACAGCGAGATAGTCTAAGGCGGCGAGTTCTAGTAGCCACTCCTGGGAGACTTCTGGACTACATATATGAAGGCAGGGTAAAATTTGACTACGACTTCGTAGTCCTCGACGAAGCAGATCGATGTCTGGACCAGGGCTTCCAGAAGGAAATCGATGAGATCATGAAAAAAACAGGCGAACATAAAGGAGTATACATGTTTACAGCAACGTGGAGTGAGGCGATCCAAAAACTTGGCTCGAGGTACACCAACTTTCCAGTAGTGCTGACGATCGGCAGTTCCAAATCCTCGAATATGAATATCACCCAGACTGTCATCTTCTTGGATTCTCCAAACAAAAGATTCGATGAACTGTTGGATATTATTTCCCAATACCGAGGGGAGAAGATCCTGGTCTTTACGAATACCAAGCACCAGAGCGAATGGCTAAGTTAACAATTGAGAAAAAGCACAAGAGAGAGGGTAACCTTTATAAACTCTGACAAGAGGCAGGAAACTCGAGAGAAGATTATGAACGATTTTAGGACCGGTAGAATTAACGTGCTTGTGGCTACAGATGTGTCCTCGCGAGGAATTGATGTGCCTAAGATTGCTTGTGTTGTCAACTACGACTTCCCTAGGGACATGGACAGCTATACGCATCGTATTGGTCGGACTGGCAGGTTCAACGATAGAGGAGAAGCCATCAGTTTTGTTACTCATCGAGATCCAATCCCCTTGCTTCAGGATCTGGTAGAGTATCTGATCAAATGCAAACAAAAAATTTCAACCAAACTGAAAGAGTTTGCTCAGTTCAGTCCATCCAGAAAAAGTTATCTAGAAGACGAAAGCATCCTCGATCTAGACAACCCATCGTTCGAGTATATAGAGAAATAAGTATATTAGAAACAGAAGTCCATAATATTGGATAACACTCAGATGATGAGCTTCACAAAAAAGAAAGCCGACATCTCCTTAGAAGAATCATTCTGCAACCACTCTTTCCAGAAACAGAGCAAACACGAATAGTCATTCTACGTCCCCAAATAATAAGCGAGCATCATTGACTCTATCGATCATTCTTACCAAAATAACAGTTTTTTAAGTACGGTATACAACGAATCTGTCACGGGCGCCAATATCATCACTGATATGACTAAGAAACCAAAACCTTTGAACACAACGATAGCCTCGACTTTTGTGAAATAGACATTTAATCTAAACAAATACTCCCCAACTCACATGAAAGTGTCCAAGCAGGTTAACAACAAGACGATCACGCTGAACTATGAGAAAATTGTTGAAAGCGAGGCGTAAATGTTGGTTCTTGGGGTCGGAACGAAGTTTTATCAAAAAAACTTTAAGTCTTTGCTCAATTAATCAGTTTCAAAGGTAGAACAAATAAATATATTTATTGAACATGTTTTTAAGTATTAAGCATTATTACTATAATAATATTATACACCCACACAAATGAATTTACCTTTTTTACATTATATTTCTACAATACATTAATTGAAGGTATAACATGATTGTATGATGTGATAATTTTATTAAGCAAAACTATAGGAAATATAAGATAAGTTGAAACAAGACAATTTCAAGTATGAGGTCTTTCAAATCAATGTCGGAACTTACAAATACTGTCTCATCATCAACGCCAGCCTGTTCAAAAAATAAATGCTCTTCAAGTACATATACATATAATATAAATATATTCCTCTACCTAACTTTTAGTTTTTATATTCTTATATGATTAATATTATGCTTTCCTAAAAAATTAAATAATATTTTTTAAAAATAAACTCAGTCCAATAATGAAAGCTGCTAATGATCAAGATAGCATATTTGAAGTCACCATCCTTTGCGAAGTTGCCGATTTCAAAGACTAGAACTTACTGTACAACTTCTTTTTGGGGGTCCTCAAATAACTTCAGAATTCATCGATCAAGCAGATCAATTTTGTGACTGAAGAAAAGGATACTTTTAAGCAACATCTTCCAGCCTTCTTGAAGCTGATATGATAATTTCAAGAGATACACTATATATTTTTTAATCTAAGTATAGATAGATTTTGTATTGAATTAATATTTTTTTTATTGTTAAAAAATATAATAATACTAAAGAAAGAACAGATAGATGTCAGATATATTAATACAGATTTAGATAAAGAAACAGATAGATAAAAAAAAGATGAAATTTAGTATGCTTCCACAATATTTGTTGATTGTTTTTAAACAATGTTGTTATATAAATATATTAATGTATGAGAGTGTATCTTTTTTTAAATAATAATAACAATATGCTAACATATATATATTGATAGATATATATAACATTCATATTCAGACTTTCCAGTAAAGGCGATTAGCATTTATATGCTATCTGTTGGTTTTTTAAAACATTGTTTTTCTTAATATATTCTTAAGTGGAGCTTATAAATACATCCTGAAATTTATCAATATCATTATTTTTATAAATATATTTTTTAAAAAATTGTTTTTTCGAAGACCCTTAAAAAAAAACAATCATATTTTTTTTATCTTCCAAATATATTAAAAATAGCCATCTTAAAAAATTCAAATAACTTCTCCTTTCAAAATAATTTTATGGCACCTTACAGCTTCACATCATCTACCAAAAATCAAGAGTTGGCGCTTTTCTTGCTTCTTGTTTGTTCATTATTTATCTGTACCTCTCCACAAAACTGTATCAGACTTTCAGCAGACGGGTTATGTTCTCAATGTGACGCCAACAGCCAGCTTTCAGAAGGCATCTGTCTGACTATCAGCACCAGCGCCACTGCAGCATCCAAGTTCACATTCATCACGAATCCCGCACAGAGCCCAACTGTCATGAAGATCAATGGATTTTTGCAGCAGCGTCAATGCGGACTTCTCGATCAGGCACAATTGACCTCTGCCTCCTATCTGATCGGAGACCTACTTTATTTTAAGCAGCGATACCGCACCCAACAGGGCTATTATGATGCCACTGTCAGCTACAATCCCGCTACTGATGCTATTACGTTACTCGAAGGAACTGAAAACAATTATGGTAACACCACCTTGCCTACCAGTGGAGGGTCTCAACAAAAATATGTTGCAGTTACAAACTTCGCCAATGACTCTGCCTTCATCGCTATCGACTAGTGGTACCGCTCGCAGAACGCGCAACTCAAAAATGCCAAAGTAGCCACTGTCTTTGTCTGGATGACAGTGTCAGGTAGGTACTACAAGATTAGCTACCTTTTAAACGACGGGACGACCTACGAATCCCTAATATCGTACACTCCTGGCTCATCAACAACCAAAATCACATATACAGTCATAATTGTCACTATTACTGCCCCAAAGATTGTTCCTTTGCCACCAGTTCCACCCCCAGTGCCAACCATAGACCTCTCCCAGCTTAAGAATGCGACTTTCATCAACTTGAACGACTACCAGACCAATCCTAAATTCTTGAACGTTGACCAATTTATTAGAAAATCCTTTGCTAACATCACTTCAAACTCAACTATCATCGGTGTGTACTACTTCGCTCCTGTCCAGGGAACCGATGTTTATAAGGTTGCTTACGTGCAAGGTATATATTACTACGAAATCATCGTGGTTTACTATATTGGGAACGGAAAGTATCAGGTACTAAGTTCCAACCAGCATAATGTAAGGACCATCGCTGACTCCAACGACCAGCATTGCTACATTGCTAGTCTTGACGGTTGCAAAACCTGCAAAGACGGCTTCCATATGTGGAACGGTCTGTGCTTTTACGATATTGGTGGCTGTATGGAATATGTTCAGGGAAATATATGTCGCCAATGCAGTTTGGGATTCTTATTAATCAATAACTTCTGCACTAGCGACTGTGGAATTCTCTGCAATACTCAAACTACCCCAGACGCCAATACCAATAGCTCCATCAACCTTCCGAACTGTGTTAAAAGCTCATCAGCAGGACTTTGTTTGATCTGTTCGGATCGCTATTGGCCAAATAACGGATTATGCACAAAAGTAAGTGAATTATGTTTAGACTACAACGTTACTTCCGGTTTGTGTACCAGTTGTGTATCGGGGTCTGCCCTCGGTCAGGCAGGCGTCTGCAACCGGCAAATTGCTCAATGCAATCAATACAATCCTAATGGCTCTTGCAAGACATGCAATAGCAATTTTGTTTTATCAAATAACGGCACCTGTGTGATGAGCATAACCTCAACAATTATACCACCATCGGATCCAAATTGTTTATCTTATTCGTCTCAATACCAGTGCGCCATTTGTAAGCCTAACTATAAACTCGCTGGAAACGTATGTTTGTCCAATGACCCAGGCTGCAAAACATGGAACACCGGCTCGGCTTGTCTCGAGTGCTATAAAGGTTATAATCTTAATTTGGGAAGCTGCCAAATCATTGTTGGAAACTGCCAGATCGTTGGTCCGAATGGAAAATGCTTGAGCTGCTACTATACCTTCATGCTCACTAGCGATGGGCGGTGTGTAGCCGACCCGATCAAGTATGCCAACCCTCTCTGCAAGAGCTGGGACGATATCACCTGTGTCGAATGCGCATTCCGAGCCTACTTCGATAGAGAAGGCATCTGCCAGGCTGTAGATGACCAGTGCAATATGTTTGATACTAAAACCGGAGTCTGTCTGAGCTGTTACAAAGGATATACGTTAGTTGAAAATGGTGTGTGCATCGTGGGCGACAAATTAAATTGCTTAAGCTTCGATAGCAACGGGATGTGCTCAAAATGCGCCGACAGGTACTACCTAAATCATGGATTTTGCGCCCAGTCGAGTTCTTTGTGCGCCACATTCGATCCCTCCAATGGCTATTGTCTGACTTGCTTTGCTGGGTATACAATGGTAGGAGGGATTTGTTCAATAAAATGACGAAATTTCTTTTTGAATTTGCACGCTAAATATAAATATACGAAATATGTATGGAAATTATAATAAAGTAATTTAAATTTTTTAAATAATTAAAACGTAAAAAAAATATATAATAAAAATATTATCGTAATAAATCAATAATTGTTTATATC